>JAFBJW010000232.1:3041303-3063141 GCA_016785235.1 Pseudorhombus dupliciocellatus
TGGGGGGGGAGGGTGTGCGGGGGGGGGGGGGGGGGGGGGGGGGGGGGGGTGCAGCCTGGGAACTTTTTCACGTTGTACTCTACAAGTGTGGCAAAGTCAGTTCTGTCACTGAAGCCTTTTTCAGTCATGACCTTGCTGTTGGCACATGAGGTTTCCGGCCCAGGCGTGTTCACAGCAACCACAGATTCGCCGTATTCTTCAGGCGAGAGGTGGGGCAGCAGGATGCAGCCCACAGAGACAGGAAGTGACGTACTAAGAGATCAGCTAACCATGTTTACAACTCTCTAGAAGTCTTTGTTATTGTGATCTTCCAACCAGGCAGTTTGTTTTCTTTCTGCCAGCGGGGGATGCCCTGCAGCCTGGGTTTCTAAACTAGGAGGCCAGGCGGAGAGTCTAGAATGATTAAAGGGAACATCCTCCTGAGTTATGGTCTGAAAATGGCTTTGGACAGGCAGAGGTGAGGGGATGGGGCTACAGCTGGGCTCCACCTGCTGCTTCACCACGAGATGTCACTGCATCCTACACTCTGATGCTTTAAACGTGCCCTCACCCAATCTGGACCTGTGGGGACTGTTGGACATAAATCTGCCCCCCCCTCTAACTCCGCCACTGACACCACCGGCGTGTGTACCTGTAGTCGCAGAGCTTCGGCTGGGTTCCGCACTGCTGCTTGCACGCAGCGCAGTAACTCGCGAGCGGCACATTCCCTCGGACCCAGCGGTGCTCCGCGGCCCCGTCCGGGACGCGGGGGCTCATGATCTCCTTGCAGGGCAGGCTCCGGTCGGCCCGGCGCAGGCACTGCTCGTCGGCGCACACGCCACAGCAGTCGCAGTAGGCGCCGTGCAGGATGTGCTGGGAGCACACGCAGCAGTAGGTGGGCTTGCTGAACAGGTCGGTGTAGTGCCAGCCGTGCTTGCTCTTGCGGAAGAAATCCTTCATGTGCGTCTTCCGCTTGGAGCGCTGGGCGCTGCACCACAGCGTGATGACGACCGGCACGACCACGGCCAGAGAGGTCCAGAAGAGCAGCGTCCACTCCTCCCGGGAGCCGCAGTCGTCCTGCGCCTGGTCCCCCTCCCTGTGCATCGCTGCCGCCGCCGCTGGACGGTGAGGATGCTAACGAGAGGACAGCTGTGACGACGACGACGAGGAGGAGGAGGGCGAGGGATCTGTAGACACCAGCGGCCGCACACAGGTCGCACAGCACGGCCCCTCCATGGTGACACGCACCCGCAGGACACGGAGGGTGGCGCCGGGCGAGCACAGGGTCGATGTGGAGCCGCGTACAGGAGCTACTCGCTAACGTCGCTTCACCCGAGAGTGTTTACACGGCAAGATGGCTCCCCGCAGAGGGGGCGGCCACATCCGCTCAGCAGTGAACCCGCGTGACTACGACGTCAAAAGTGTCAGTCTCTCCACTGCGGGTGGGCGTGGCTGGCAGGTGGGCTGCCTCTGCTCAATGACTTTGTGGTCTTTGTAAACTTCGTAGGCATTTAAGCCTCAATTCTTCTCGTGAGTTTTTGTTTACAATGGAAATGTTTCTAAATTTACTGGTATAATAAAAAATAAGAACAAAGCAGGGACAGAAGATGAAGCCAATCAAACTAACAACACTACAATAGTTAGGGCCAAAATTGGTCTTCAAGAAACAGGGTTTAGGTATTGTTAGAATTTGTTTTTCAGCTAACGGAATGCACCAGACTTTTTTATTTACTGTACTTAAATGCCAATAGTATTTGCATTGATCAAAGCAACATCAAAGGAAAACAAGGCAGCTAACCCCGAATGAACAAAGAATAGAAGGAACAATGGATAAAATGAAGTAGGTGGCGGCAATGCAACTATGGACAGGATGCCAGCACAAATCAAACCAACAGAAGAAGAAAGAGAAGAAGTCTGGCCTCACACTGCTCTGGTATCCAGTTTGTTTGATTAAAAGTCATTTTCAACTGTTCCCGGTCTCCACTGTACTGTACAGCAGAAGTCCATCTGAGGAGCTCCAATGATTCATGGGAAAAACAAACCAAGTTCAGACCCACCAGGGCCACACTGTTCTCTTGTATATGACGTGTCCTCAGTGTTACTGTGAATAACACATTTGTATATTCGTCTCCTGTCCATTTCATTAACACCAACACAGCAACAACACATTTCCCAACAGAATGAAATACTATACTACTTTTGAATGACCATGAAATAAGTACATATTAATATCAAACTCGGAGGTGCACAGTAATGTGCCCAGTACTTGATGGTGGAATATAAATACATTCTGGTGATGCAAACTGTGAGTGTAAGGAAATGCAAACTGTAAACCACGAGGAAGACCAGAGGGAGCCAAACGTGCTCAGCGAACACGGAAGTGAGTACAGATGAAACCTCGTGACGTTATATCATCTCGGGTTGCAAACGCCTGACGTGCAGGCTCCAATGCGCGTGCGTGCGGAGCTACATCGCGACCGCATTAATAATGATCGCATGTGGGAATAAAAGCGTCTGAAGTCGCAGATAATAAGAAGCTCGATTAGTCATGAAGTCCCGCACGGAAGCAGGAGACACGCGCGTGCTGGTGCACGAGGCTCGGGAAGAGGCGGAAACGGAATAAATGACGCACAGTGACGTTTTCCCTCCATGTCACTGGCAGGCAGCCAATCCATGACCATGACCTCGATAAAAAAAGATGAACGCACACATTTGCACCGGACAGAAACATGTTGACACTGACTGTGATTCATCCACACACATCATATATCATTACAACACATGACTTGAGGGAAATTGATCTCTGTATTTTTACCCATCCACAAGGAAGCGGGGCAGTGGGCTGCTGATCAGGGGAGCTGATGTTGGGGAGTATATAGTATATACAATGTGTGTATATAGTGTTGATAGTGTTAGTAGAATGGTTTATGTGCTACCTCGCCACAAATGAAGGGATTTCACTGATTCATTTATTTCTTATGTTCTGTATTGACCCCTCCCTTTTTAAAGGCCTAGAATTGTATTTGTTGGCCCACTACTGTCAGAGAGGAACCTCGGTCGTTTGAGTTCTCATAAAGCTGAAAGTCTCCACTAGGAAAATTCAAAAAGAATAGTGATCAGACTTTAAGATAGCACTGTCATTTGGTCTTAATGTAGAGAGACAGCGAATGGCCCCAAATCCGTCATCATCACCATCATTTGACACTCGTAGAGGTTTTAAACTGCTTTCATGTCGGCGTGTTCACATTGCCATCTAGTGGACATTATGCTCCCTGCTCCAGCCAACCTCCTGAGATATGGTTCTGGGGGATGGGCCCGCAGCAGAAACACAGAGCCAGTGCAAAAAATATGTTGAAATGATGTGAGATGTGGGCAGTTTGGTGAAACTATGACTTTGATCTGTGCTACAACTTCATTTGGACTCTTAGTTTGTCTCCCCATTATTGCTTTATGGTTGTTACAGACGTGCTAAAGAAGAACCAGAATGTTTGACAAGCACATTGACAGGTTATATATAATCTAGATAAATTACACACGTGTGGGTTGGATTCATTGTCCCATATGGCTGTTCACTGTATCAGCTCAGTAACATGAGCAGGTTTATGGGACAGGTTTTGGGTGACGTGCAGGAGGAGCAGGAGGAAGAGGAGGAGGAGGAGGAGAATTTTCCCCTTCACCCCCACTGGACTCTGGTCAGGACCTCAGTGCAGAGGAGGCTCAAGCAAGAAAAACAAGTGGGGAAGATGAAGACGCTGGCGGTGTTTTTGCTCTGCCTGGTCCTGCTGACCACCTACGCAGGTAGGACGCTCTCCGTCATGATGATCTGTAGCGCGGAGCAGAGTCAGTGTCACTGTCGTCTGTCAGCACAGGACAAAGGGGAATAGTAAATAATGAGTGGGACATTTAGGACAATGTTGCATGAATTCAGTGTCTTTCTTTTGTTGCATGGCTAATGTCTCATGGTTACTTATAAATCATGAAGCTATGTTGCATGGCTACTTTTATTTTTACTACTCCTACATTTAGCTCAATTGTTCTGCATCAACAGTTTACAGCCATTGTGATCTCATGCATACTGGGTATTATTTTGTGTCAGCAGCCAGAATGCGTGCTGAAAACTGTGCATGCATTCCGGCATTCTTGGACCCAAATTGAAGCTGCCCAGATCCTCACAGTGACTCGTCTTTCTTAATGAGACAGCTGGAGACGGAGCGGGATGTTTTTGCCACGTTGCTGTGAGGGCCTGGGTCAGCCCTGGCCTGTGTCTGGGTTCATTTCCACAGCAGTTCCCTCTGGCAGGAGAGAGAGAGCGAGGCAGCCTGCTCGCTGCTCACTTTGGGTCACGTGCTGCACAGGCCCGACTCCCCGGGGAGTGAGGAGGATGAATGGGCACTTTGTTACCTTCCACCAAATACCATGCTTCCAAATACAGGCCTGGCTTTAGAGAGAGAGAGAGAGCAGCTCCCTCTGTCCTTGGTATAAACAGCCTCTCATGGACAAGCTAAACAGGTTAGCCACAGCCCACCAGCAGCAGCAGATAGTGGAAAGAGGAGGTTTATTCATGGGCCTGTACACAGCCTCCACTGAGAGGAATGTCATCCTGATTAGCCAGGACCCAGCTGCCGAGCCAGCGGCCGTTGTGTTTGCAGCAAAAACAAAGTCACTGAAGCAGGGGTCCTGCAAAGAGGAAGTCAAAATAGAGGAAACTGCAAACACACGCTCACACAATTATGTCAGCGTTATGCAAAGTCTGTCAGCTCTGTTGACTCGTGCTCCCCAGCACTATTGGATGTGTGTGCATATCACCAGACGTATGAGCACACACTCTATCTCTCTGACGGACTCTTATCTGTCCCTCGACCTCAGATGCCAACCCTATCATCAAGGAGAGCTTTGCTAAGCAGCTGCTCCGCAGCAAGAGGCAGGATAGGCCAATGAAGGCCGGCCACCCCGATGAGCCAATGAGGGTAAGGTTCATCCAGAGCAAAGAGCACAGATATCTTCCACACACACATATAAACATGTGTTTAATATTCAAGGAGTTATAGAAAAATGTATCATCGAGTTTTCTTAGCAAGTTATGGTACATCCAAACGAACAAAGAACCACAGTGTGTTCTATTCTGTTTATGATGTACATAAACAAAAATCTATATTTTTAGTGTTGCTCACTATCTAATTACCTTTGGTTCTTAATTCTAAATGACTTTCTCTAAATTACAGTTATAAAAAAAATAAATAGAAAAAACATAATTTAGTAAAATGTATTTTGGTAAAAGTAATTTTTATTACAGTAAAGATAAATAAAATAAAGATCCTCAATCTAAAACCTTCCCCCTCTAATGATCCAGAAACTGATGGTGTGTCTTTATTGGAGGCCGATCGGAGCATCACTGGTTGTTCTGACCTGACTGGATGCGCTGTGATGGAACCGTTGAGCTCTGATCAAGCCCGAACATGTTACGGCTCAGTCATCTCTGTAATTTCACTGTGGTTGTGCTGCCATGGTGACAGTGACACAACGACACAGAGCGACAAAGAGTTCTGAGTCAGCAGTTTTACTCTGACTCTCAGTATCATTTGTGCAAAAGTTTAGTTGCAAACTGGTGATGCTCTTCGTGTCTTATTTCATTCCTTCTCTGCCCTGGTCTTTATTCAACTGTGCACATTTGTCCCCGTGCAGGAGCACCTGCTGCACATGCAGGCTCTGGATCAGAGGGCCCAGGAGACCAACATGGAGTACTGGCTCAATCCTCACTGCCCTCCTCGCTGTGACAGGAACTACGGACACCCTGTCTGAGGATGACGACAAAGGTCGCTGCGATGAGGGACAAGCACTTCAAACACCACAACACACAGTTTCCACATATGAATAAAAGTCCAAACAGAACAATCGAAGCATTAGATTAGAACTAGACTGTGCCACACCACAGGAACCCAGGAGCCTGCTCACATCCTGACCTAACTGAAGCACAAACTGATTTTTAATAATCATTATTCAGTATTGTGAATGGATAGCAACACTGAAGCTAATTCAGTGTTGCAAATATCCAGAATTTGATCAATCAGGATTCAGATCCTGGAAACAAAAATCTAAAATCTAAAATATCTCCTTTCAAATACAGTTCATTGATGTAATTTGTCCATTTCTTGTGTGTCAATATTTATTTGATTTTGCCTGATCATTTCTCATTCTTCTGAACGGTCCACTGTCTCTCCTCACAGGAAAGGACCGGATGTGACAACACGGACTCAACAATGGCGTCAGAGGGACAGAGAGACTCCCTCCTTCGTCTTGAAAGACACGACCTGCTTGTATAATTTCGTTGTATAGCAGCAAGTGTAATTTGCTGTTTCCCTTAGTTTCAGCATGTATTCTCTTGGTTGTGTATCATGTATCGCTAACACAATGAATGAACGGAGATTAGAATTACAAATAAATCAGAATGCATGAGTGCCTTCAATCTGGGTAACACAGGTGATGCTGTTTTATTTCATTTCTTCTCTTTTCTATTAACAAATGTTCAGCACATTTTTACTCATCATATTTAATCATTTATTTTACATATAAGGCCTAATTTGAAAAAAGCATAGTGGTGCTTCTATTTACTTGTGTGTCACATTAGATCAGGGTGAGGTCATTCATTAAAAAGACTGAAGCAGAGGAAGCATTATATGTCTCCAATTATTATTTTGTTTTAGAATAGAAGATGCTGAACTCAGTTGTTTATTTCAAGCCTGTTGGCCCTGGTCTGCCGGAGAGAATTAAATATGGAGGAGCAGTGAGTGGCAGACCAGGGGAAATAGGCCGGTGCTCCTGAATGATAATAATAAACGCACAGGTCAAATGATTAAAATGCTCGTCGGCTGTTGTTTATTTTCTTGGGAGACTCGTGGAATGTGGTTTGAACACCGGCATCCTGGCGGACCTCGCGACCATCCAGGAAATATACCGCACCAGCCTCGTGGACTCAGAGGCCGACATTGACTCACGAGCTCACTGATGATTTCATTTCTGTCCTTGACCCCGTGTTGAAATAACACGTGACAAATAAAAGGGGACACTAGAACGCATTTTAAAAGCCCACAGCAGGGACAGCCAGCGAGGCGAGCAGCTTTGATTACAGACCTGTTTTGTTGGAGGCCTGCGTTTCAGCTCATTTCATTTCTAATATTTCCCATCAAGCCTGAGGCCTCTCACTCCTCCTGCTCACACAGCGGGGGCTTTATTTTATTTATTTGTTTTTAAACAGCGCACTTCCCTCGCAACAATACAATGACCTATTACACAAATACGTAATGTAATTAAAATGTAAAAACAATTATGTAGATGGAGGCCTCGAGGCCCGGCTGCACTGCAGCGTTGGATGAAGCTCATTGAAGTTTATTTTAAGGCTTTAAAAAGCCCACAGCGCAGGAACAGAGAACAGACACAACGAGAGGCAGAATCCAAGGTTTTTATTGAAAAGCGTCTGAATAGCAAAATGACACCCACTTTGTAATTTTCTTATCACATCAATGATCAATGGAAGTTTTCTATTAAATTCAAAATAGATTGTAGTAAATATGAGACAAGGGTGTGCTGGGTAAATAAATTTAGTTTAGATTAGAAATGTTAGAGGGACATTCCAAACTGTCTTTCAACACCAAACAAATAAAAACGGATTAATTCTTAATACTTTAGATTTCAAAGTGCTTGATATTTTTTTTTTTTTTAAATTTAAACTTTAAGAAATGAAACAAGGTAACTTCAGTCTAATCGGTTCCAATTATAAAGACATTTTGAATCCACAGACTGGATTTAGAATCCAGGCCTCACTTCACACAGATTACTTACAACAGTTCAGCCTGAAAGAGAAGAGTGGCAAAAAATACATTCTAGTTTGTTATATTTGCAAAATAGTAAAATTCACAAGCTCTGTACAGAAAGTAGCCAGCTGCTGCAAAGGAAACATGTAACTCACTCATGTTAACCAATGCATGAAGTAAAATGGACTTCATTTGATTTGGTCGATACATTAAATAGATGTCAGACTTTGTATTATATACACATATGAACAGTATTTACTTCTTCTCCTTTTTTTTTCGTTCAGTTACTGGTGGGTAGCAACCAACTTCAAGGTGCATTGCCGCCATCAGCAAATTATGTTATTTGCCTTTACACATTAGAAAAAGGCTTTGCTAATAATGACAGCCGAATGATTCTTATGAAAATCAAAGAAACAAAGCTTCACCATGTACAAAAAGGCAGTGGAGAGAATCATCTTTTGTCTTTGAAGAAGCCTTTCGACGTGCTGCTCTCCTTGATTGTGACAGTTAAGAAGTTGGTGGTCACGTCTGTCACCAGGACCTTTTCCACGCTGCCGAGGGACGGCTTCCATGACACTTCGTCCATGTCGTCGTCGAGCCGGGTCGGCGACGGCCTGTCCAAGAAGTAAGGCTTTTCCATGAGTGGAAGCTCAGCAGGACGACTCAGGCTCTGGCCCGCCTTGGACTGGTGCTTGAAATGTGCAGGGGCCAGGTAGCTGGAGCCCTCCTTTGTCCTGTGCGGGTCCGTGTCCATCCTGTGAGGATGCAGGCTACGGTCCGAGTAGAGCTGCTTGTAGGAGCTTCCTCCAGAGAGTCCCCTGTTGTGTTGGTGGTGGTGGTGGTGGTGATGGTGGTGGTGTCGGTGGTGGTGGTGTTTATGGCCGTGACTGTGGTTCTCTGGATATCTGTGGGACACTTTGAACGGCCTCATCTCCTCTGGCCTGTGGTACTTGGCCAGTTTGTGAGGGCCGTGGCCCGCCTGCTCCTCTGCGCTCCTCTTGTGGGGCTCGGAGGCCGCGAGGCTGCAGCCACTGTCACTGAAGCGGGGCTTAGGCTTCGGCCCCCTTTTTTTGGGCACGTGGACGAGCCCTTCAGCACTGGGCTGAAGGGAAGGCTGCTGGTGCTCACGGACACTAAGTTCTGGCGGGCGAACGCGTATGCTTTCTCCACGGTTGACAGTGCTGGGTGGGAAGATGGTGGGAACGACAGCTCTCAAGCCCTCTCGTGCTCTGGGGGTGACTACGGGTTCTGCAGCTGGATAGGTGATGTGCATACCTCGCTCACTCCTGAACTCATAGGACCTGGCTTTTTCTTTTGCCTGAGCCTGTCACAAAATTAATAAAAAAATAATATGGACATTTGAAATTAGAATTCTACTATACAAATGATGAATCTAATCTCTCTAATTTTGTCTTCCTCATTTAATGGAATTTAAAATCTGTATTATTTACACCTCTGCTTTCCATCCTCATGATTTCCACAAAAAGGCCTAATGTTTGTTTCTATTAAAGCCAGTTTATAGAATATATTGAAAATGTAAAAAAATAAGTGGCATGTAACAACAGGACACACTGGTAGGTTTTTAACTCCTGTCAGGCCTAAGAATTTTTTCCAGGGGTTCAGTCCTGAGCAGGGAGATTGCGGAATTTAGCTTAATTTTCACGGTTCATTGTCCTGAGAAGTTAGACCCTCTCGGGGGTTAAACTGAACCGCTACATTAACTCAGGGCAGAGAAATCTGAATTCGGAATTTAAAGAAAAGGGAGAGACTGACTGTTTCTATCGCACATCACGATTTGAAACCTTCTACATTAGTTTATACGCAAACTCGCGCTAATCCGCTGACAATGTGCGCAATTCGCGTAGTTCCAACACACAGTTTGGTTCATCACAAGATGTTTACATGCACAGTTTGGGAGGTGGATGGAGGTGGAAATAATTCGTGACGAGATTAAAACATCGCTGGTGGGTTTACCTTGAGCAGGAAGGTCTTGGGCTTTGGTCCTCTCTTCTTGGGGCCGTACAGCTCCCTCTCACGCTCCCTGAGGAACACACAGCAGCGGCGGTCAGCGTCACGGAGCACAGTGCGCGGACACCGCCGCGGACTCACTGGACATGTCCAACACTCGGCGGCTCAGCCCGCGGAGGCCGAACCCGGACATCTTACCTCTGCTCGAAAGCGACGAACAGCCGGGAGTCCAGAATATTCTCCTCCGGTTCCCAGGTGCTGTATCTGGGAGCGGAAACCTACGGTCAAGACTCGGCACTGACACGCGCGCGCACGCACACATGTGTGTACACACAACCGCGCGAGGATGGCCGCGGCGTTAGCCTGCGAGCTAAAATTCTCCCATCGCGCTGTTACACCTCATTTTTAATCCCGTCTGTCTCGCTAGCTGAGGCGAGCTAGCGACAGGGGAGACAGACAAGCGGGGACACCGCAGCAGCAGCAGCAGCAGCAGCGGGTTGACAACATGCAGGAGACACAATGAAGCTGCACTTACTTGGGAGACCAGCCCTTCCATTTCACTAGGTACTCAATGCGACCCTGCGTGCCATCAGAAACAAACACAAACCACTTGGTTAGCTTGCAGGGCAACACCAGGGCACGAGTGCGGCTTGTGTTCCAGGCTCTTTCCGGAGAAAGGCTGGGTACATCTCGCACTAACCTTCCTTATCCTGCGCTTGATAATGGACTCGGCGGCGAACACCCTCTCCCCGACGGCGGACAGCTCCATGTTTACTCCAGTGCTACCTACCGTTAGCTCGGCGGCGGCTAACGCTAGCGGAGATATTTTTCTGCGGTCCCAGCCGCTCTGGATTCCCGACAGACCATAATACTCCCGAGCAGAATGGACGTCAGCGCGTTTTTTTTCTCTCTCCCCGCCGCGTTGCTAGGGAACCGCAGTCGGTGGAACCGCCAGGAGAGCGCCCATTGGTGGAGGCGTTGCTACGTGCTCGGGTTGCTAAGCGAGGGGCGGAGCGTGCGCCTGTGTGGAGTCTGTACGGGGGGGGGGAGAAAATGGAGGCGCTTCTCCGCGCGCGGCGGCAGACACGTCTCGCGCAAGTTATGCGAGACATTAAAAGATGCACGTGGTCACGCCAAAATGACTCGATAGGTGCACGAGGCGGCGCGGGCGCGCCAACGCACCCTCGAGGAGAGCGGAAATAGCGCGGGTGTTCATTTATTCATTATTATTATTATTATTATTATTCATTTTTTGCTGGGCAGAATGTGTTAATATGATCTGGTTACGCAGTCTTGGCGCTTTGTTCACCTAGGATCGGCGAGCTGTCACTGTCAATGGCATTTCTGCTTATCTGCTGATTCTGTTTCCGCTGTGTTTATTCCTGTATGTGACGTGTTGTTTGAAATAGACACTTAACGCCGGGCTTCACGTTGAAGACCAACACCTGTTATCCAACACAAAAACTGTCTGAAGGTGGAGGAACCCCTCGATCAGTTGAATCATAAATGTTACGAACACTTTGTTGTTGTTGTTGTTGTTATTTGCCACAAATAATAATAATAATAATAATAAAAACAAGATCAGCGGATGTGAGGAAAATCTTTCCGTTATTTTGTGTTTTAGGTGGAGGCTCCGTGCTCTTCCTCTGAGATCACATCGGGGTGTCATGTCGCGCTTTGCTTCTCTAGCGTTTTTAATGTCGGTATCCTATAAAAAAAGAAGAAGAAGCATGGCACCTCTGAACTACAGTGAGCTGCATACGCGGAAATGATCTGATTGGGTTATTATCTTTTTTCTTATTAAATGCACCATCCAAAGCATATAGGTCAACAACCCACAGCCAAACAACGGAGAATCAAAAAGATTATTCTAGCATGTTGAAATGGAGACATTACAGAAAAGCTCACAACAGCGGAAAAAATATATCCCACAATCAGATGAACAAACTTGAAGCTTTCAATGTGTGGTAAAAGGAAACAGACGAATGTGAGTCACGGCCTCAGGTGCACAACCCACATGACTAATAAAGAAACATGCATCTGTGTCATGCAAAGTAAAATCATGCATACATTTAATATAATATATTTCAAAATGTTTTATATATTATTCTATTATAATTATGATTCGGCGTCCCTAAGTCATATTAAAAATTGTGCCGAAATAATTTCCGTTTATTAAAATTAATTGAATTTAATATAATATTCAAGGAAGACCAGTGCCGATGGTTTGGATATTCGTAAAATACTAATGAGAAATTCCTGACAGTAGGCCTACTAGTCGTTTAATTTTCGAGGCGATGAGGGATTGAATAGCCTATTAAACGAAAATAAAAATAAATAAAATAAAAAGACGGTCGAATCTTTTAGTCAGCGCTGCTGATGATAATAGAAAAAAGGTCTACCCCAACGACTAATTCAAGAACCCCATGCTGACCTACTACAACTACTATTCTTCTTATTATTATTATTGTTATTAATGTTTTTTATTACTACTACTATTTTAAAAAGTATTATTATCACGATTACAATTTCAGCAATAACTCATTGTTATTATTATACGTATTATTAGTAGTAGTTTTCCGATGCAGACTAATCGCTTATGCAGATTTAGAATATAACCTAAATTAATTAAGGCAGACCCCAGCACAAAAATACAGAATAAAGCATAAATCCTGTTACATTTGCAAAGGCTATTTTAAACCTGTCTTCTCAAATCGTCTGATCACATTTGTTGAGGCGGTGACGCGTCACAGTGCGGAGCAGTGTAATATAATAATGAACAGCTGTATGTGCTGTAACACACGTTTAATGAGAACCAGCGGGACGTGTCTGATTTGATATAATCTTTAGTCAGACGAAACTAAATCCTTTAATGTAATTCAAAACAAGAACCAGCGACACTGGCGAGACTGGCGAGCTCGGTTCAAACAGATTTCTGGGTCAATTGAGGCACAGATCCGAAAAAAAAATATCACAGACACCCTGAAGACTGAGTGTGATGAGAGATTAAACCAATTATTACGTGTATCATTATCATTTAAGCCACTTAGCTCATAAAATGTGACGTTTGGTCGCTGTTGGAAACTCTGCGTGGAAAGGTTCAGCCTATTAATGCGCATGTTCGTTTCCTGCGTGGATGGATCAGTTCCATCAGAACAGAGCCGACCTGCAGTCCCCGTGAGGGCATGAATCGAATAGAATCCATCCGACCAACAATGTCATACTACGGATTATAATGACTTTGATGCGTCCAGGTTGTCAAGTGTCTGCTGCTCGTCTCTGTTCCCAAACACATGCTCTGTGAACGCACACGTGTGGGACATACATGTTGTTGTACTCGTGTTCCGTGTATTAATTTCTGCTTTTGCTCAGCGCATCCTTTCCTGGGCGCGCACACGCACACACGCAGGGAAGGAGATGGGCGCAGCTCCTCACTCTGGATGCGATTGGTCTCGGCGCGCCTGCAGTGCAGCGCCGCTGCCGCCGGTACCACACTATTGGCTGCCTTGTATCCGGGCAAGAAGCCGACCAACACACATGGCACGCTGGTGGAGAGAGGTTGGAGCCATTCCCCTTCCACTTGAAGCCACATAGACTTCCATGGCCATGCATATGAATATAGAAACGAGCGTCACAATATTGATATAAAGACTGTGTTTCTCATTCTATGTTCACAATGACGTGATGACCAGTTGAAGGCAAACGTGTACTAATCATCGTCCATGCGTAAAACCTGCAAATATAGCAACTAATAATCTATGGTTCCTTTATACTTCCCTGGATTCAGGCCGCCACGTGATGTCCTGGTGTGTGTGTGTCCAGTGAGGACACGCGTGGCTCATCGACCGCGCACGCATCTCCCTTGAAGTCCACGTTGGCTGCGACACGTGGACCCGGGCCTGGCTGCAGCTCAGGTTGACTCGCTTTGTTTGTGGAGCGGATCAAGCCGCGTGACGCCCAGCAGGTTTGGAACGGGATGTTTGTTGTATCCAGCTGTTTCCACGCCTTCCAGAGGTCTGATTAGTTTCTACATGTGGGTTTGTTTCCTGCTTTTTAATTCGTGTTTATATTATAAAGCCCTGTGACGTGACTCTTCTCTGTTAAAGTGCAATAGAATGTAACCTTACTTACTTATATAGTGAAAATACGTAGTGTTTTTTTGAAATCTGATCTTTTCTTCTTTTACAGAATTAATCCAGTTGAACAAATTAAAGGCGTTTTAAATTTGTGGTCACAATTTTAGACGTATACACTGTCAGCATTTCACTGAGGTAAAGGCCGTGGAATCAGCTTCTCCTGAACTGAAAGGTCTTAGATTGTGTATTGATTGCATCTTGTATGTCTTTACTCTGCTGCTGTGTGTTTGTGGATTCGAAAACCTCGTGTGAAGTTGAATCTGCGTGCACGGCATGTGTAGGCCTGTCTATATAATGCGGTGCATATGGGTGTGATTAAAGCTGGAGAGGACTGTAAGCTCAGGGTTTCTATTATGTCCCTGTGAAATCAGCAGCCTGTAAATTCCCTGAATAGATGTGTGGTTTGGTAAATCAAAAGCACGGCCCCTGTGAGTTTATGGTGTAAAAGCCAGTGTGCCAGAGAACATTAACAGGCCATAACTCAGCCGTGCATGCACAGACTGAGCTGCGGCTGCAGTGAGGACGAGGGAAGGAAGGCAGATCAACTGGTTTTAAATGTTAGTCAGTACAAGGGATTACACAAGTATCACAGACTGGCAGTTTGTATTTCACGTGGATATTAGTAAAAACACCATAAGACACTGACTCATGTCTGAAGTCCTGAGGGGGGGGGGTTCCCACCGATGGCTGATGGACCAGTGCTACTCAACAAGAGGGTGGATGAGGGAGAGGAAGGAGACATTTTCACTGTCACTGCTCACATTCATTATTGGTGGGAATGGAGTAAATCAGCTTCCATTTTCCATTGTATGTACCAAATTACAAAATGTGTAATATCAGGGCACCAGACACAGTTACAGAGGTGGAGAGAAGAGAGAGAGAGAGAGAGAGAGACCAAGAACAACTGTGAATCCGTGAATTACAAGCTCTGTCAGACTATTTGTTTTAATAAGGGATATTTATAGATTAGGTTGGATCATTGGACTAATTCCCCTCTTGTTAAACAACGTCAAGGTGTGGTAAAGTGAAATGTGATATAAGTCATGGAATACAAGTAAAAAACTACATATCCGTCAGCAATGTCTCCAAGTGCAGTAACAAAGTTCATATGTACATCCCAGCACAGTGTACAGGTCATGTGTAAAAACCAGAGCAGGAGCGGAGTGAGCTGCTGCACGTCCCTCACTCACATTATCCAGGGGAACAGAAAGTGAAATGAAATCCGGGCTTGAAATGTGAGAAAAGACGCAGGAGAGCGTTAAAACATGGAGACAACATCCTGAGTTATGTCATTTTAAAGTGACCGTGGAGGTGAAGCACACAGAGAGCCTGCAGTCTCCCGCTGTGCCTCCCCCGGTATGTCGGAGGATTTATTCATCTGACATGAACAGCTGTTCGGGTCAAAACCACGAGCCTCAGCCGAGTCGACTGGGATCTAATAACCACCTCACAGACACGTTTAAGTCTTAGTTCAACCATGACGCACAGTTTCTTCTCATTATCAGCCTGTGGCCAGAACGCCACCGCGTTATTCTCAAATTTAAACGTAGCAGGTCACAGTTAGGTCTAACGTTACATTCACAAGATTATTGGGGGCATTAAAGGTCACAATGAAACCTGCACATGTATTCATGTAGCACAGCCGCATCGGCATTTAATGGGCTTGTACAGGGTTTAAACGAATGGGAACACATTGCTCTCCATATGTAGCAGTAAACCAGGCCTGACCTGTAGCTACAGTATAAACACAGGGCAAATAGTTGGCCCTGGGCAGCTCGCAGGGCTAGATGATGCCTATCTGAAAATAAACCCTCTGTAAGGCTCTGTAATAATCCTCACGGTCTGCAGGCTACAGCCACAAATAGAGCTATGCACCGAATTAGCAACTTCTGGAGTAAGGTTAGTGAGATGGTTACAGCAGCCGCCTGCTCAAGTCTTCAGCTCCTCTGAGGAGGCCACATGTGATGTAGGAGTCAAGCAGGGAAGATTTTAGGATCATATTTAAGTTTAAACTGGATGTAGACAAAGTATATTTACTTCATTGCTACACTGGAATACGTTTTTAATGTATCTATACATGAGTAGTATTATTTTCTAGCAGTACAGGTCAGCGATTAACTTTTCTGACACTACATTTTAAGACGCATTATTATTCATGTTCACTTTATTTTTAAATAATTTAAAGAGAAATTAATAGTCAGAGGCAAATTGGTCCATTGTTCCATTATTCTTGTCTTTAACAAAAAAAAAAAAAAAATAGATAATTGTATAGTAGACTCTTGTATTAAGGAATAGCCTACAATCTGCAAGTACTTTTACCCTGAATATTTCAAGCATATTTAGAAATGACAAGGAAAACTTTAGTCTCTTTATCTGTACCCGTACCATGGATATGTTTAACGGTACTTCCTTCACCATTGCATATAAACAACACACAATTTCCATATTTTAATTGCAAACAATTTTATTATTGCAAAAACGCATTATAGGAAGCCTTCATTTTTTTTTAGCCTGCAGAGAAAACAACATAAGTGTGCCAGGTCAGCGTTCAACAGAGCGCCTCAATGCACCTCAGACCACTCCCTGCTCAAAGGGAAACTAAAAAAACGCAAGGATCTGATCGGGACAACATCAGCCTGCATGTGCTTTTACATAAAATATGACAGCATTATTTTCTACCTGTCCGTGTAAGTCACACATGTCAGGGTGTGAGAGAATGGGAAATAAACTGAATGTGATGTACTAATCTGTCAGATTACACAGCTCAGCTGCTGACCTACCGCAGCAGTCCCTGATATAACTTAAGATCAATTTATTTATCTTAGTCTTTTTAATCATTTCACTGCTGCATCAGCTGCGTTGATGGAAGTGACTTGTGCTCAATATTAAGTGTTGACATGCGTGACCTGGACAACACTGTGAACGGAGACCAAATAAAAGGAGCAGATAATAAACGTTAGCCGTTAGCAATCGCCTCTTCCCCTTCAACACAAATCACATTTATTGACAAAGAGGCGCTTTCCTTTTTTTTTTTTTTTACCCCGTTCGCTTGTTAAAGCACGCCTAATGGCATCATCTGTCCAAGCAGCATCTAAAACCTGTCAACTTCACGCATGCACACACGCACACACTCTCTCTCTCACACACACACACACAGTGTAATTTACCATGATTCAATATAATTTCTCTTCCTTACAAAATTCTCCATAAAGTCTACCTTTTTATCGTTTATCAGAAACGTAGACAGTCGAGTGTATAAATCAAATTACATCCATAGAAAAGTGAAAAGTATGTACAAGTGTTAAGTGCATCTTTAATTAAAGATCCGGCATCTATTTATGATCCAATTTTGCTTTTTAAAGTACATTTAAAAGAGCTGAAAATTAGATACTGCAGTTGATAGAATCTCAGGAAACGACAACAGAGAGAGCTCATAAGAAGACAGTATGCAGAGAATGCAAGAAAAAACAGGGTCAGGTATTTTATCTGAGCTTTACAAAATGAAAAAACAACATCGATGGTTCATTTGTACATTCAAGCATCTTTAAATTAAATCTCTCTAATGTACATGTATACAGTGAGGCGGTCCAGCGGGATCACGCGGTGATGTATTCCTTGAACGTGACAGTGAGGCAGTTTGTCGTAATGTCCGTGATCACTATATTCCCGAGGAACGGCTGGAAGGTGGGAAACGTCTCCTCTTTTCTCTTGCCATTGTTCGAAACAGACAATGAGTCAACTCTCCGCTTCTCCGCCGCGCTTTGGGTTTCAGTCTGGGGCTGCGTTTCTCTTTGCGAGTCCGTTATCGCATGCGCTTCAGCGTGTGTTTTATCCTGATTGAGCGCTACAGTTTCAGCCTGCGTGTGTTTTGTAGGCTGGCTCGCCGCCGCTTTAGGCCTGGACTTGTCCATGCTCAAGTCAATAGGTTCGTCTTGATCTGCGTACCCGCAGAGCTGCAGTTCGGTTTGGCCCCCATGTCCGTTTTGGTCGTTGCTGATGCTTTGGGCGGGTGAAGACGCCGTGTTCGGAGCCCTGACACTGCTGGAAGTCTGAAACCTCTTAGCACTCCCATGCTCCTCGCTGGCCAGAGTGTCAGAGAGGTGTCGCTTTAGAGCTTGAAATCCACCTTGGGCTGCTCTTTTGTCCAGTGCCGAGGGAACTCCCCTATCCAAAGGCCGGGAGAGCAGATTAGGCTTGGTTGTCAATTGTAAAAGCTGATCCGTTGAAAGCTGCCCCTGACCCCTGACCTCAACATGTTTATCCTGTTCCGCCGCAGTTGGCTCCACTTTGGGGGACTGTTCCCTTTCTTTGGGGCGATTGACGTTTAGTCCAGAAGTCGGAATAGCTGGTTTGTCTTTGGGGGTTTTCGCTAATCCGTTCATGAGGCCGAGATTCTTGACAAGCTTCATCTTTTCGATGTTGTCCTCTGTGCTGTCCGTTCCTTGAGCCAGCTTTTCCGCACCGTTTTTAATTTTAGGTGCTTTCATGCCATTTTCCATGTACTTGCTCATGACGATAACAATCCGCCCGTTCTTGTTTTTGTTCTTCACGATCTTTAGCTTGCTGCTGCTCACACCGTTAGACTGCGGCCCAGCGTCCTCTTTAGGCTTGACCTTCCCCGGATCGTTGTGGCTATTGAGGTCAGACGGAAGTTTCTGCAGCTCCATAGTGATATCCTTCACTTTGGTCAGGCAGCCGGAGTCTTTGTCCCGGACCCACTTTTGCTGCAGCACAGGGGGGACATTGTACCCTTTGTTGGACAGCTCTGGGGACCTGACGTCCCTGGGCTTGATGAACACGGGCTCGTGCACCTTCAGATCCGGCTGGTAGTGGTGGTGCTTCTTGCTGTTGAGCTGATAGAAGAATTTCTTGCCGTTGGTCTGCTGCTCGGCCTGGCGCTCCCGGCACAGCGGCTGGTACGGGTGGTGCTTCTTGGTGTTCAGCTGGTACTGCTGGCCCTGGGGGCGGAGCATCTGGATGGGGTTGGACTTCTCGCAGCTGTCCTCGTCCAGGGACGCCTCCTGAAGGTCGGCCAGGATGCTGGACCTACGGGCAAACGAAGGGACCTGTGAAAGGAGACAGGGATTAGTGAACAAATATTAAAAATAAAGATTTATGGGAGAAGAATTGAGGGATTTCTGGTGTGTACATGAATATTCAATATAAACAGTGTCCCTCTGGGCAGGGAATTTGATTAATAGGGGAACTGCAACAAAAAGCCATGGTTGACTGAGGCCCACGAGTTGAGCTGTGCTTGGAATGTGTCAAGGGGCCCTTCTGAGGCCTGGACGGCAGCAGTTTATTTCAGGGGCCTTGTTCACACAGCCCTCCTACAGTTCCCGTGTAGCTCTTTCAGACGCCAGTCCAGGCAGCGCCGTGATATTTCCTAGTGTCTCCGGTGGCTGTGACCTCAGCTCGGAGGAATGTCACTGGCTGCTTTGTGTCCTGTCATTGACTTTATCCCACGCGTTAGCACCAACACCCTCCTGAGAGGAACAAAAACGGCCCTCTGAGGTGGTCCCCTGGCCTTTTGGGAGGGTGATTGATGCACTGCATGTACAATTCACAGTGTCTGGGCTACAAGTGTTAGGTCAGGGAACTGCAAATGTCTGAAATGTGTGTTTGTAAGAAATATTTTAATAGTTTTCCAAGTGCATGCAGCACCAACTCCTAATTAAGGAGGCAAGCCACAAAAGTTGCATTATGGGAAGTGTAGGACCCAGCATTTTCAGAACCTGATCAATACTATTGCAGAATGGTCAGGGAACTGACTTGTCTTTCAGTGCCTGCAGTATTTAATATCCGGAGTGTCTTCATTTTTGTTTACATTGCTTCCTGGGATTTCCTGGGATTTCAGGGGGAACTGCTCACCTGGACCAGAAGGTGCTTGGGCTTGGGGCCTCTCTTGCGATATCCCATCAGCTGCTCCTGACGTTCCCTGCGGGACGGGAGGAACAGCAGCTGATCAGCAAAACCGTTGCATGGCAACACAAGGTCACGGGTGTCCTCCTCGGCGTTACAGGTTGGCGTTACACCCCCAGATGCACGGTGACAGTCATTCAACGCGCATTACAGGAGCGGCCATTCTCTGTCATTAACGTGGATTTATCCTTTCACTCCGATCCCTCGGCTCACAAAGCAGCGACGGCTTGATATCACGTCACACTTGCTCTTCTCTCCTCCTCCAATAACCTTCATCATGTGTCCACAGGAGGTGATACAGGCCGCTCATCCTCTCTGACTTTTCCTCAGCCTCCATGCGAGTCTCTCTGAGGCAGTAACTCAATACCACAGACAGGAGTGATGTCAGTCCCCTCCCCCACCCTCCTCCATCACATCCAATTACAATGACGACTCGGTGTATTTTCATAGCCTGGCATTCAGACGATTTGGCTCCCTGGAGAGACACGCAATTAGTTTCAATAAAATCTCTCCCCTTTAGAGAGAGAGGGCTAATTGCAAAAACAGACGCAGGGCGACGTCGTGTTTTGCTTCAACGTGTGACCCGCGCCTGCGAGGTTTCTGTAAGCAGGAGCCGAGGCGGGCTCAGAGAAAAGCCAGTGACAGTTGAACACACCGGGCTTTGAAGCAATTCAATTACAGTGTATTTCATGTAGAGCTGTCTGCTCAGTCACTCAACAGACGATTCAGCAATTAGCCGGGCAGCTAATTTAACTGCGGTAGCCCACTTTGAAAACCCGTGGACACAGGGCCCTTCACTAATGAGAACCATGAGGACTGGTCTGGATTTTGAGATGGTGAACGCGAACCTCTGATTTACAGCGCTTCCTAAGCCTAGCATTTAGCCCCCTGCTCACTTTAATCTTCATTTCCTCGTGCACCCCGGTTTAGATCCGACCCCACATGAGAAAGATGAGCGTGCAGAGCATCATCGAATCCGTACGACTGTGTGACATCACAAACACGGCCCTGCATGCAATGTTGCAAAGTTTTCTGTGGACACCTGACACCTCTGACATGATGGGGCCCATCAGCCTCTCACGCCTCCTTCCACTGATCTCTCAGATGCTCCTCACTCTTCCTCAGTCGACATCTTTGGACTAAAATAAAGAGCCTGGTGTCCTTACCTGGTTTTGATTTACACAACTTTTGTATCTTATTTTGCCATTTACTTTTAACATTTTGCAGAGTTTCATAAAAATGAAGTTACCTTGACTTGAGAACTGAATCAAAAGTTAGCCTGGATTTTTACTGAAGACAAAGGAGTGAAGGCAATTTCTCTCCATGGACAAGACAAGCACCAGATCCTAAAGGAAAACCCCCAAGTGGGCCCCAGGTTTGACTGGCCTGTGGGCCTGTGGGCCTGCCTTGTCAGAGGACGTCCTGTGCTCATACGGCCACAGCATCAGATGATACACAGCTGATGATGTGACCCGACCATCTGCTGGTGGTCGGCAGCTTAGCATCATCAAGCTAGTGCAGAAGACCTTTGAGTCACCATTTTGTCCTATGTTCTAAAATGATTGTTGTATTCAATTTGTATCGTTAAAAACTTCATCTCTGACACATTATTACACATAAGCTGTTTTCAGACATCCTCACGGGACGGATCAGAAACAGAGCAGATGAGGCTGAAAATCATTTGCCAAACATTGGGTCTTGTTATTCTGTGTCTCTGGTTGATCCAACCCCCACACTTGCCTGTCTTGGAAGGCGTCCAGCAGCCGAGGGTCCAGGATGTTCTCCTCTGGTTCCCACGTGTTGTACCTGTTCAGGGAGGAGACAGTGGACAGTGAGCACGCACCGGCCTTCATAAACAATGGCGGAGGATTCCTGCACAACGACCCTCAGCTGACTCCAACCGTGTGACGTGTGTAACTGTAAACAAACGGAGACACTTGCACTCCCCGAGGATGCGCGTGTAATAAATCATGAGTAACTTTTACGCACGGCGGCTTGGGGGGGGGGGGGGGGGGGGGGGAACCT
>JAFBJW010000232.1:3063146-3079456 GCA_016785235.1 Pseudorhombus dupliciocellatus
GGGGGGGGGGGGGGGGGGGGGGGGGGCAACTCAACCTCAGAGACATTTCGTAAACATCGGGTTCAATTTCAGACGTGACCAGCTCTAATTGGACACACTGGGGATTGCACTCATTGTAAAACTACATCCATCATCATCGAGGCCAAAAGCATCGCAGGGCTGGGACGCGCAGCCGCCCATGTATGCGCGCCCACGTTCGACACACACATACTTGTGTTATGAATGTTGCGTTGTGGTTGGGATGTTTGCTCCCTGGAGTGTGTGCGTGCGCGTGCGTACTCACTTTGGAGACCATCCTCGCCACTTGACCAGATACTCGAACCTCCCCTGTGAATGGACAGAAACGAGATTATCGGCTTAACGTTACTTTACGCAGCAAAACGCACCGCGCCGTCATCTCGAATGTGATCCGGTGACAGAGGGAGCGAGACAAGGAAACCCCCACGGAGAGATCCTCCTCATCCCCGCGTGCGTGACGCGCGTTCAACGTGTCCTTCACCGCTCCGCACACCAACCTTTCTGCTGCGCTTCTTCTCGATGCTCTCCACCGCAAAGACGTGCTCTCCCGCGGCGGGTAGTTCCATTTTCCGATCCAGGGAGAGGAGAAGCGGCTCTTCCGCGACTGGGATGGTGTTTGTTTTTATTTCCTCCGCCGGAATATGTGACACCTTGTCCCCCCCTGTGTGCCAGGCCGCGTCCTCCGATGTGAGACACCCGAGCCCCGCTCCTCCTGTTTTCCGTGCGTTGCCCCCTCGCACACTCTCGCTCTGCAGCCGAATTGAAGCTGCAGCAACAAAACACTTCATGCAAATAGCCGTGGACGTGACGTCAGGCGAAGGGGCGGTGATAGGGGAGGAGGGTGGGTGGTGGTGGTGGGGGGGGGGAGGGAGGGTTGTTCCCGTGCCTACTTCAGGTGCTATCGGAAATAACAAGACTCGACGAGGGAGGGTTGTTCCCGTGCCTACTTCAGGTGCTGTCGGAAATAACAAGACTCGACTTGTTCGACGCGTGAAGAACGTGGAAGCGTATGTAAACACAGTGCAGGCACACTTTGAGTTGTACACTCATGAGTTAATGTCTGGTAAAAATAAGATTATGGAAACCATGACAACCCCACATTCTGTAGACTACATGCAACCTTTGAATTCAGCTTCCAGTTGCTTAAAGGTTCAGTGTGAGAGGTTTGGGTGGAAGGGCTCTAGAATATGAAATAATTCTAGTGATTCTTTAACTAGTGTGTTTCTGCTCAGTTACTCACAAACTGTTGTTTTTTTAAAATGGATTTATAATGAAATATGGCATATTTCACGTCTGTCCTGAGACAAATAAGAGACATTCTGTGGTCTCGCACCAGATGAGTGCGTTCCTCTCTTACTTTTGGAAGGGGATGTTGATTTGAGTATTTGGCTGCAACCTGAAACTTTATTCCAACACACTGAACCTTTAAAAGTGAACACAAAGGTATAAGGCTGTGGTAATCGTTAACAATAGTCAATCAGTAAAATATAGGAATTATATAACACAAACCAACAATATTAGCAATAGCTTCCATTGGCTATTCCAGCATGAAACCACTGGAAAAAGGCATACTCGTTGATTGTCAGAATGTCATCGTACAGGAAACATTTTAAAGTGGTTTTCGTGGCTCACTGTCCAATCAAAATGGAGGAATAATAAGTATAATTGGAGATGCGACCGATAACAGTGTCGAAGTGAGAAAAATACGAGCTGAGACGGGACCCTGAAGGCATCAGCGCTGTCTCCGTGTCCCTGGATGTAAAGCCAGGTCCAGCTGCAGGAGGGAGCTGTGAGGAGAGCTGCTGTCTGCGGAGCTGTGGCCTGAAACGTGCCGCTCACACACACCTGACATCCAGCAGCTCGGGGCCTCTGGCTTCACGTTCATTCCCCACCCACAGCCTGTGTCTGTGTGCCTCCCTGTCCTTCACCAGGGCTCAAGATCCAGTTGGGTTTGTTTGCAATTCGGTCACTACTGACATTTAAAACGAAATGTTGCAAAGACAGGCCCAGCCCACAGTCAGAGGCACCGTGGCTCTGACATCCATCAAGGCCTCCTCGGCCCCCGCAGGGAGTCCTGGTCGGATGGGAAACACATCGAATGTGTGCTCTTGGGGTGACTGACGCAGGATGAGGATCAAGGTGAAATCGGCCGCTGTTATGCGCATCGCAATGAATTGATTTCCATATCGTCTCGAGTCAAGGTCACACAGCGAGAGGTCGTTTCTCACGTGGAGGGGATTTTTTTTCCCTGCTGGATGTTTAGGGACCCCCCCTCCCTCCCTCGGGTTGTGTGGCGCATCCATGTAGTCCAGCCTGCTGTGCAGAGCCCCAACAGGACCAGCACCAGGCGGCCCCCCGGGAGGCAGGAACGTTATTAGCCATCGCAGGCCTGTGGCCCCAAACCTGCTCATGCGTCTGGAAATGGCAGCTGAGTGCTGACTGAAACAATGTGGCACAACTGCAGAGATTGCGATCAATCACAAATCCAGATGCTTTGGCGCACCCTGCAGCTGTTGTGGCGCAGGCAGATGATAAGCAGGGGATGTATTAAAAATAATGCCCACATCCCTGCGTGCCATGCTCGCATTGTTTCAGGCGGTGGGAGCGAATAAAATTCAGCAGTGAGAGGGTTAAAGAGCAGCGCCGCGGCTCTCGGCCTATTGCGGAGCGGCACGATGCTCTGCCCTTATAAGGCAATGAGCGCAAATTCACTGCAAAGCAATAGCACACGAAATCTACGATGGCGCGCACACACGCGTCCATGCAACCGTTTCATTAAAGCACAGCGAGGGTCCCCGCACGCACGTGCGTTCGTTCACGGGCTCTGCCGTCTGACGCACTCCGCGCGCCGTCTGCCGTAATTCAGCTGCGTCATTCCCGAAATGAGCGAGGAGAGACGGGAGACAGGAGACAGGAGACAGAGACAGAGACTTGAGGGGGGTTCGGTGGAATGTCCTGGTGTAAAGAACCCGGCTCAAGTGCACGACGCATTTTTCTGAGGGTCGCGACACCGTGTCACCTGCTGCCCCCTCCACCATACCCCACGTGCTGCTTCATGCTGTATTGATCAGGTGTGCCAGGCCCGTTCAGTTCGATCACACATAGGGGGGGGGGGGTCGAGCTGAGACTGCACCACGATGCTCCGGCTGCGTCCCTGCGACGTTCCCGTTAAAGAAAACTGCGCACTTCTATTTGGAACACGGCACGTGCGTCATGTGCGGACGCAATGTGACGCCGCGTGCAAAGAAAGTTCACCTGAGCGGCGGCGGCAGCAGCACGTGCGGGTCAGTCTTCCACGCGTCATCAGGTTTTTATGACAAACGAAGAAGTGAGTGAGCACATCTGTCTGCGGGGGGAAACGTGCACAGGCAAAATAAAAATAAAAAACGTGACACCGACAAACAGGTCTGTCTGTCTGTACATCTTTTATAACGTAGAATTTCTGCCAAAACTAATATTGACTGATCCGTTTAGGAACACTAGATATTTACTGTGCACCGGTGACTTTCCCACAGTGTGACACAAGCTCGTTGAATTTATCGCAGGCGGTTTTGGAAGCTACCGAAACAGGTAAACATCATGTTTACAATCAGCTCAACATAAATCAACCTGTTAGTGACGTCAGCGTTATGTCACTGATCTGCAGCACATGATCACTGGTCTGTGCCAGTCATGCAATTCCCCCAGTAGCACAGACAGTGAGGGAAGCCATGCAAGAGGATCTGTGAACATCTCTCTCACACACACACACACACACAGAGGAGAGATTTTTGTTCAGAGAGAGACGGATTAAGTTGAAGACAGTCCACACTGACAGACCATGGATCCATTATTACATCACTCGTCCGCTGCCCTTTGTGGTGAGTGGGTACGTCTGATTGAGATGACTGTCCACTGTCCACATGCGTCACAGCCGCGGTCTGCAGGTCAAATGGCAGCAGAGGGAGGACAGAAGGATGGAGAGGAGACAAGGACTCATGAACCTGGAGCTCTGAGCCCAGAAGAAAGGAGCTGACAACCTTTTCATGAGTTCACCAGCGCTCTTGACAGACACTGCATTGAAAGAACTATTCATTCAGAGTCACATTGTGTTGATTCTCTGTGAATTATTAATCAGACCTTCATAACAGAATTTAGTTGAAGTGGCACTTAATGCTCCTAAATAAAAAAGGTTGTTCTTGTTAACAAAGTTCAATCATAGCCCTCTGCAGGGAACGGTTCTGCTCACAAAGTGTGGCTGCCCACAGCATTTAAATAAATAGATTATAATTTAATTCACCAGACAGAGTCTTTTTGGTATCATAAAAGTTACATAAAATAAAACTTCTCATGATCCCATGTTGTCTTAGGGAAATGATCTCAGACATGATCTACTCTCAAAGAGACTGAGAGACTGAAGAGTCCTTTCCTCTGGGAACAGGACGGCTGTGGCGGGGGTTAGCTTTCATGCGGATGATGCATATTCTGCTGCTTCCTTAAAAAACTGACCTCATCGTCACTGAGGTGTCGTGGCTCCCTGTCTTCTTCAGCAGGTGTTTCACACCACAACGAGTCACCAGTGCGGGCAGGGTTCAGGGCACCACCACCAACAGCTCGGCTTGTGCTCGTAGCATTAGCACGTTGAACGACAGGGATAGAGGAGAAAAGAAACGCATTTTACACAATTTATTTGATCAGTTCTAAAATCAGTGATGGCACGAAACTTAATTTTCGAATCCCAGAATAAAACGTAAATGTAACAGCTGACGGTAAGAATGTTGATCCCTTAATTCTCCAGTTGACCTTTGAAAACACAGATGCACACTGCTGTGTTGAAAGTGACACAATCAGAAAAAGAGTATCAGCAGTTTGATCCCCCATCTCAGAGATTCGTCGCTCCATATGAGGCGTTACAGGAAAACACAAAGGCATTTCCCACGGGGCGCTGGCGTGTGACGGACGCTTTTGTCTTTTGATTCGTGAAGTTCCGCTCATTACCTCGTCCTTTGAGTCCAGTTCAAAAGGTTTTCGAATAAGCACAGAAAGCAAACGAATCATGCAAATCGACCTCTCGCCGCAGCCCTGATATTGAAGGGTTTGTTTTAAACGGGGCTGTGTTGACGTAGTTCATGGCCGCACATGAGTCATGGGTGAAATGAGACTGGTGGGAGGGGAGCTTCTAATGGCAGCTTACGTCGGCAGCGTCCCCGAGTCTCCTGTGCATTTAGACAGAGAGCAGGAGAGATGCGCCCTGGCAGCGCGGTGACTCACACTCCCATTCAGATGTGTAGGTTTTGTGTGAAAGGGTGTGCACGTCAGAGGCAGGTAGCAGTCACGACTGAGCAGTGACTCACAGCCCAGAGGTCCACACAATGAGTCCTGCTCAGTGACGCGGGACACACACCAACGATCACAAATCGAGCAATTTTCCATTGACATTCCGGAGTCAACAGCACCGCCCCCTTCCTTTCTGTGACGCACACACACAAGTTGAGGATGACATGCGTTCATAGATGTGAATATTGACTTCAGTGTTTGGTTAATGACGTTAGCTGGCTGCGGTTTCCATTAGCAGCTCAGCTCCTGGCTCACAGGATGAAAACAAGACAGCGAGCTGACAACAACAGGTTGTGACCAAAATGGCTCATCAACACGCCTCTCTACAAGCAAACAACAAAATGTAGACAAAAAAAAAAGCCGAGCCAAGGGCACGTCTGACTGGACATGGGGTCCTCTCCTTTCATTGACCATGACGACTGCTGCAGCTAATAAACATCCTCACAGGAGGTGAGGGAGAGCAGACCAACAGGTACAAGAAAATCCTCATGCTCAGACTACACGAAGAAGAACATGATGAAGAACGGCGCCTCCTCTAGATGGTCGGTGTTCTGAGCATTTAAATGAGAAATTAATTTGGGTGGAACTGAAAAGTCACTTGTAATTTTTTCGTGTTCTACTGGCAAATATTTACAGCAGCACAAACACAGGCTCGAAGAACCCTAATCAGAACCAGCGCTGATGTCAGTGTCCACAGATGTAAACTCGGGATCCAGCTGTTTTCTGGAGCACATCTCAAGTAATTTGTGGCTCTGTGCGGGCACATTGCATCTCCTGTTCATTTTAGGTCGGATGATAAGCAGCGTCATTACGTATCTGGCAGGGACTGGTGCTGACGACACCGGCGTAGCTGGAACAGAGACGGTCTGTCCACGCAGTCGACTCATGATTTCATTTGATGAGCAGCTCAGGAGGTCAAGAGCGAAACAGACGTGTACATGCGCCACAGAGGGGGGGCAGACGTCTGACTGGCAGAAGTTATGGAAAACAAAAAGAGGAAGAAGCCAAGAGAAACACAGACTCAAACAGTTTTATCACTGAGCCGTGACATAAAACCATCAAAATGAAATGGGGCCCTCTCCCTTCATTGGCCATGACATGGCTACTCTGTTGTTTTAACAGGACAGTGAGACAACCATGGAGGACGTGGCCACTGAACACCTGCAGCAAATAAAAATCTTCAGAGAAAAACGCTGCTCGGCCGCCGTGCAGGAGGCTGAGGCCATGACGACTTTACAGGAGGTGAGGGAGAACAGAGCAATCTCCCTTCTCTGAAGAACATGAAGGTCCCTTTCCACCAACATACAGTCAGTGTTAGGAGCATTTAAAACAGAAATTCATCTGTGTGGAACTGGAAAGTCATTTGTAATTTTTCGCATTCTACTGGCAAATATTTACAACGGCATAAAACACTCACAGGCTCCGAGAACCCTAATCAGAACCAGATCAAGAACCAGAGCCAGAAGCAGAGAATTTGGAGGGGAGAGAGTCAAGAGCAGGTTGAAGACGTCGCTGCAAAAGATTGTAGAATAGAAGCAGGAGATGATAACTCAGAATGAAAGGACCTCTGGAATAACAAGGGTGTCGATTTTCCCTCAAATTCCTACAATGCAAATTTTTGGGATTTTTCACTTTCACTCATTTCTACTGGCCTTGTCTGTTTTAGTCAACATGCAGCCAACAGTACATATTTCTCATCTCTGAGCTGAGATCCTTACCAGATGCACCTGACTGAGGACCTGTTTATTCAGTATCTTGTCAGTATTTCTTTGTGTCCTCCAACATCTCCTAACCACTGGCCATCCTGTTTTTACCAGTAGAAATATTAAATATTGAAGCATTTTAACATTCAACTTTCTTTTTTACATTCACATTTTACAGAAACTACAGGAAGAAAACAAGTAGACAAGAATATGAAGTAGGTGGCAGCAATGCAACTATAAACAGCCAATCAAACCAATAACAATAAAATCTATTATTATTAAATTGTATTTGCACTGGAATAAAACATCCATACAACCGAGTATACAAGACCACAACTCCTACGTGTGTGTGTGTGTGTGTGTGCACTGCAAAGTCGACTTGACTGAGCGGAACCTTGAAGCAGGCCACATTACAGGATGCTGATATGGAGCGGCCTCCCTCTCCTTCTCCCATGTCGAGGCTGCTGGTGAGGCAGCTGGAGGCCAGAGCTACAGTACGCAGGGAGAGGGACTCCAGCCTGAAGATAAGGGCAGGAAGCAATGTATGAGGAGCAGAAAGAGGAGGAGGAGAACTTCCTCTCCTCAACCTTCAGGACATAGCCGCATCCCACTGAATCCATCCACAGTGACAGCGAGAGAAGTGGTGATGTGCAGCAGGCCTTGGGCAGAGCGAGAGAGCCGGAGTGGATTTTCTCACTTCTAGGCTTGTGTTTATTGTGCGCCGGCGTGATCATGTGGAGTAAATGTTAAGAGTGGCCTGCAGCCATGCTGACAGTGCGCTGCAGGGGGTGATTAGCGCTGTGCCATCCATCTCACAGGCTGCAGCAGCAGCAGTGGTGGTGGTGAAGCTGCTGGAGGGAGAGAGGGGGCCGGTTTGGAGGACATGATGGAAAGGGTGGGGGCGGATTACTAGCAACACTGATTAGCTGGCAACTTAACGACACGCTGTGTTTTCCATCTCATTGTCAGCACATGACCTGGGGCTGATTGGTGGAAATGAAATGGTGTTTTCGATTCTTTGCACAGAGAGAGAGAGAGAGAGAGAGAGAGAGAGAGGGAAGGTGGAGTGGAGCTGGGACATGAATATTCACTTGAGGCAATAATAATAATAATAATAACAAGATGTCCCACTTGGAGAAAACTACGTGACGTGGACATGGATCTTGATCTTATCTTGAGCGTCTCAGATGAAATATTATTTATGGATGTTTTTTCATATAAACATGAGAAGTCTGAAGTACCATTGTGCATTCTTCATATTTGGACATATGAGATTATTTTTAAAATTGAGTTATTGCAGTAAATCAATCGGTCATTCAGTCCACAACAAACTAATGATTTGTTTTTTTGTTAGATAATTATATAAACACAAAGACTGGAATAATCAGTTTAAGTCAAATACACTAAGCTGGGCTGGGCCAAACCCTGTTTCTAATTTTCAGAATTGTTCCCGAATATGAATCACTGCATTCAAAGTGGTTGCTTTTATAAAGTGGGCTTTCTGCTCTACATCTTATTTAGCCGGAGCCTCTGCCTCAGAGATGAATGTGTGTGTGGCGTGGTGGTGACTGAGTGTCGTGCTTAGGAGGATGAATGGCAGAGGCAGCTCTGCGTTTTCTGGCTCATTGCTTCGAAATGACTCTCCCAGTGTCATTGTCAACGAGCGCTGGCAGGGGGAGGATCTTTATCTTTTCTCTTCCCCTGCTCTTTTCCTCTCCCTTTCTGTGGTTTCTCTCCCTCTCTCGCCTCACCCTCTTCGCCAGGCTCCCTCTGTCCGTGATCTGTTCATGGTGGAGCCCCCACGTCGCTGCCTCCCTGGAGCTGCTGCTGCTGCTGCTGCTGCTGCTGCTGCTGCTGCTGGAGTGGGGGATGGGAGCGAGGGGGATAAGGGAGGAAGCGAGAGAGCTGTGAAGGAAAGGAAGGAGGAGGGAAGGGAGGGTGAGCAGATCAGAACAGACGGCCAGGCTCGTGGAGAGGCGGAGGAATTCTGCAGGTTGACACGGTGAGCCAGTCGATAGCACATTGAGCCACTTAGCTGCCGCACGCACAGACCTATTCTCTGCTCTTCACCTGCTAGACAGTAAGGGAAGACGTGCGTGCGTGTGTGTGTGTTTACTAGGCCCCAACTCCCTTAGTTACTGTTGCTATGCCCATCACGCCTTCTCTTTAATAGCATCGATGCAGCTCACCATCACAACAGAGGCAGATTTATCACTGCTAATTCAAAATAACATTGGAAACAATGGCTTCCTAAACCTACAGCTACAGTTGAATTAACCCTCATTACTGTGGCTGGCTGAGTCATCCTATCAGATGCTGTTTGCTTTTCATCAATTCATTTTTTTATTTTATTTTGAAAAAAAAACAAAAAACAAACTGGTGAAGTAATAGAAAGATAAAACATTGTCCTTACAGCTCATGTTTGTTCAGGACACTGCCTCTAAACTCATCGCAGAGACTGTACCTTTCCCTAAGGAAGTTTATATTGATATTACTACTCCACTATGATAATACTGCATATTCCACCCAGCCAAAGACCTGCTGACAAATCTCCTGATAGAACCCTGACGCCGGTTGAAGTCTCATCATGGGCAGACGCGTCAACACGGCCGTGATGTGTTCGTGTCAATACTCCAGGGTCACTGCATGGAATATCTAATGTCTACTGCACTTTACACAACAAGTCTATTGCTTCTGTTCAAGGTTCATTTTAGGAAAGCTTTTGGTGGCACCTGCTTTTTAAAAATGTTATAAAGGTTATTTGTAATTATTTAATCAAATCGATATTGTTTATGTGCTTTATGTTTATGTTTGGTTTCTTAATGCAAAGCACTGTGAAATATTGTTTGGTAAAAGAGTATTATCATCTTTACCATCCGTGCCTTTATCGCCTCAGACTATAGGTACTAGGGGTTAAGTGCGATGTATATCTTGTGACATGGAAAAGAAAGGATAACAGTAAGATACCAAACTATATCTATCTGCACAGCACTGCAGCAAACACAGGCCCGTGTACACTGCTCCTGCTGATGACTCCAGTGCTTGACTAACCTGCTAAGCCTAGTTACTGACACCAAACAGTTGGTTCTTGGGGGAGGGATTAATGAGCAGTGAAGTGCACGGCACCCATAAACAAACCAACGTCCGCCCACCACCAGCAGCAGCAGCAGCAGACAGGAACCAGCGCACATCAGGGCCAGTAAATTGGATTAAAGTGCAGAGGAAACTTCACAGCTACACGTTGTGCCATAAGAACAACCCAGAGAGAGAGAGAGAGAGAGAGCGAGAGATCCACTAACTCGTCCACTGTCATGCAAATTAAGCTCTGGGCCTGTGTTGAAGGAACAAGGCCATTGATTGGAGTACCTTGCACCACTCGATACCCTGTGGGGGAGCAAATTTGTCTATTGTGATTGTATTTTAATTATGATTTTTTTGGAGGGTGCTGTGGGTAGCTGAAAGGAGAGGGAAGGAGGAGAGGAAGGACAGAAACAACACAAAGGAACTGAAAATGGCTGCCAGCGAGACGGATCTGAGAGCCGTGGAAGCAGTAGCAACATTCCTCTCAAGTACATTATTTTCATAAATAGTACAAACAAAACTGCATGATGCTGACGGAGGGTCGGGTGAAGGCCCCGAGAAACACCCTTGGAGTTTCAGGGGTGAACAGTGTTACATTTCTTTAGGCATAAAATAAACGGAAAAATAATCTGAAATGCCTCCATACTGCTCCTGGAGCCACGCTGCTTTTATTACACAAATACAACGGAGCGATTGATGTTTTCAAAAAGGCAGAGCATTCACACATTTGGTCTTCAATTTCCTCTTCTTGATAAAAATGATTAAAGCAGATAGTTTGGGAAAACACCTCCCATCATGTGCTGTGTCAAATACGTTGTGCTGAAATGTCTGTGCGGGTTATTAGAGCCGCAGCATTAAAACAGTTTGTATATCGAGAGTGAAGGAGCGATAAGAGAAGTACTTTGAATGGATACCTCCAAGTGGAAATAACAGACAGGGCTGTGTGGTTGGTTCCCACTCTCTGTGCCCTTTCAGTGCCACCGCCTCTCCGCTGCTGGAATTAATCACTGTTCTCCGCAGCTCGGCCCTCATCCCTCTCTCCTCACCCACTGTATTCAACTTGACCTTTTCCTTCTCTTGGCCGCTTCCACTCAGAACCCGTGGAGCCTTTTGATATGTGGGAACATTTTCTCTGACCAGACATCTCGCACCCTTGGTTACACTTCGGATGAGAGGAACGGGGGGGGGGGGGGGGGGGGGGTAGAGGAGTGGCGGGACATGAAGGAAGGAGAGAAATGAAAAAGAGTGAGATTAGAAACAAGAGACGAGAAGGAAACGGATGAAGAAAGTGAAAAAATGTAAGTGGGAAATGGTGTAAACCTTTAAATATGTTAAGAATGTCAAAAAGAATCAGGCTCCTCAAGCCCCCCCCCCCCACCTTTTCTTCTACAACATAATGCACGTCTCTCTCTCAGTCTGGGAAAAAGGAACACACGGATACAACAGAGATGGATAATCAGAGAGAAAATAGAGCATTAGAGCACTAATCCACATTAGGGAGAGAGACAGTGAGAAGAATTAGATTTGATTCAGGGGAAGATTTTTAAATTACACTTGAATTTCACTTTGGGAAAATAAAGAGCTGCGGGGAGATAAGAGAGGTGGAGGAGATGGAGACTGTTGAAGCATTAATGCCAAATTAATGTGAGAGGACCTGAGAGATATTAGATTTAATTCAGAGGAAGAATTAAAAAAAAAAAAAAATCCCTCAGATCTGTGGAAAGAGACGAGTATGCAACAGCGAGAAATGGTAAAAAAATGAAATGAACAAGTGAGGGGGGGGGGGGGTGATGGGAAGGAAATGTGATAAAGGGAGAGAGAAGAGCTGATCTGCTTTGGCAGCCTCGTCTCCACCCAGCTCTGTGCTCACCTCTCCAGCCCTGAATTTAAAAAAAAAAAATCCCTCAGATCTGTGGAAAGAGACGAGTATGCAACAGCGAGAAATGGTAAAAAAATGAAATGAACAAGTGGGGGGGAACAAGTGGGGGGGGGGGGTGACGATGTGAAGGAAATGTGATAAAGGGAGAGAGAAGAGCTGATCTGCTTTGGCAGCCTCGTCTCCACCCAGCTCTGTGCTCACCTCTCCAGCCCTCCTCCCTGTCCCCTCGGTGCGTTTAAGGCCCTATAAATAACTCAGTCCCATCCGCACACAAAAGACAACACGACGCTCTCCTGCTGCCGTTCCGTCTCAGCGCTCTGCTCTGCGCCGCTGGATGGACTCTGAGAAACACCATTAAAAACCAATAGCACGCCACCCCCCCCCCCGCGCATTGTTGTGTGTTAATCATGTTAAACAACACAGTGTTTGGTGACAACACGCTCCCCATAGGCCTGAAACAGGTGGCCATTAATGGGGTCAGGCTCAATTGGGGTTCAAAAGCTCGTTAAGTGCGAGTTTAGAGTGTGTTTGCTGAGGAACATTAAAACGGCAGGAGCACGGAGGAAATGTCAGCAGTGAACAGACAGGAGCAGAAGAAAATAAAAATAAATATGGATATGCACAAGGAACACACACAGACATAGCCACACACACACACACACACAGAGTGAATGTTGTTAATGTGCAGAGCAAAGTGAGGAAGCAGAGAGTTGGTGAGTGGCCAGAGAGGGAGGGCAGCTCACGGATTCATAACCATGTGTAAATCCACACACACACACACACACAGACACAGAGAGAGAGAGAGAGAGAGAAAGGCCGATCTGGCAGTGAAACATTACACACACACACACACAAACACACAATTATCTTTGTGAGGACTCTCATTGATGTGATGCATTCCACAGCACACAACCATAACAATTAGAACGAAAGAACTTAAGTTATAAAAATGGGTTGGTGGACCAAAATGACTGACCCACATCACACACACACACACACACACTGAGTGTGGGGGGGGAGAGTGGGTGGCATGGGACCAGGAGGTCTTGGCTGTGTCTGCTCCACGTGTCTGAGCTGTCCTTGGGTTTCCAGCCCTCTCAAGAGAGCCTGCTGATTTATGAGTTGGATCACTGTGTGTGAGTGTGTGTTGTGTGTGTGTGTGTGTGTGTGTGTGTCTGTGATTGAGATGAATATGCAAAACAGTAGTGAGTACATATAATATTACTGTACTGCCTTTTACTGACTTGTGGATGTTGATCAGTCAGTGGACTGACATCCATAGTTTGGTGTTTGATTTGATGCAGCTTGAATGGATTGAAGCAGACTGTTGGTGTAGGGATCCACTCTAGATTTGAAATCACAGACTTGGATTAAAAAAAAAGATAAAGTCAGAATTCTGTTGGCTTGATTCTGTTTCCTGGTCATGTGTTGTGTCAACATCTGGGAATTCATGTTTCATGTAAACAATAAAGAGAATTTAAACAGCAAATTAGCCTCTGCTCTGCGTTACAGGAACGCTTCATTCAGACAAACCTTCGACTTTGGATGAGGCTTGTTTTGAATTTTTTAGCAGAGCGAATTTATCCCAAATGACCTGCAGACCCAGGGGGTGAGGACACAACGCACTGTTCATTACATGCATTTTAATTTGTGTGCCATGAATTTCTCTTTGATATTACTCGTGTGCAGCATGTCAGTGGAAATCTGCCTCTAATTTGCATACAGTAGCCTTAAAATTGCTTTTTTATGCTTTGCATACATAATCATTAAAACGAGCAACAATTTGCATAAGCGTGTGGTGTGTGCATGGAAATAGCAAGTGTGTGTGCGTATCGAGTGTCATATGACTGTGTGTGTGTGTGAGAGGAGGTCCTGAATACAGAGTGAAAATACCAACAAACATATGGTACACACACACACACACGGGTGAGGAGCAGCGAAGCATGAATTATGGATTTTGAAGGATCTCCCACTGCTGCAGGAGTGTGAGGGAGCTGAGAGAGAGGGAGGTTAAACTAAAGAATGAGTGAAGGAAAGCGAGTTAAGACAGAGGGAGACAGAAGCAGACACACTGGAAAGAAAGTCAATGTCTGCTAAGGTGAACTGAGCGGGGGGGGGGGGGGGGGCCGGAAAGGAAAAGGGGGGGGGGGGGGGGGGGGGGCTGGAATGGAAAACAGTGATCCTGTATATTTGCTTTTGGGAGCTTTGGAGACAGGTGAGAAGGAGCAGGGAGGTAAAGGGCAGGCACGTGTGACCAGTTCAGCTCCTTTTCCACAACTTGGGCTTTTTCTGCCGCCGCCTGTCTCTGTCTCTGTCTCTGTCCCCCAGGCTGCTGCTGGGAGAAATGAGGCAGAGTCAGGTGGTGAATGCTTAACCATGTGTGGCAACGGATCAAAACATTTTTCTGGTGGAAGCGCTTTAGCACACGCAGTAAAACCCTGGGTAGCTGATAACCACACACACACACACACACACACACACACACACACACAGAGATAAGATTTAGCGCCATATGTTAACTGCCAATCCAAACACATTCCACTCTTCTCCGTTGATCTCATCCCCTTCACTTTTCTTTACGATATTATTCTTTTCTTCAACACACACACACAGATAGGAGTCTCCTTCGGGTCACACTCAAGGCCTGGCAATAGATCAGGGTGTCACTGCTACTCGATCGCAGCAGGTTCCTCTCGAGACACACAAACACACCGTGGATCATTTATGTCCTTAACAGCTGTCGGAAGGGTTGCTGCATACTTTAGTTACGGCCTTTGCTCAAGGCCACAGCTCATGGTTTTTTAACTTCAATCTGTTGTTGATAGGGTCTGTTATTAAATGCTGAGACACTGACACCTGGAAGGTGTGTGAATCTATTCATGTTGTTTGTTTCAGTACAAAACACAAACAGGCCTCAACTGAAATATATTTCAATTTAACTGATGAAGCTGTTGCACAGAAAGTACAGACCTATGGGAGGGGGCCCTTATGAAATGTAAGACAGACGGGGGTGCAGTGACAGGAGTTGAAACCAGCGCAGCTCTGATGTTAAAAGTTGAGGAGTGACAGGCTAGAAGAGCCGAGAAGAAACGGCTGGACGGATTATAAACAACAAACAGAAAGAGGAAAAAAAACAAAACAACAACATGTGTTTTTCGTGCTTGTGTGCAGTGTTGCAGACGCGCCCGTCTTGAACAGAGCCTGTTGGCGCTCAGACAGCGAGCACAGGCCGGGATCGGAACGACTGGGGGCGACGTTAAACCACACCGAGCGGAGTCATGGACTGCAGCCTTCACACTGGATGAGTCCCCAGCTCCTCGGAGGCTCTCCAGAGAAGAGCCTGTGGTTTGTGACTGTGTGTGTGTGTGTGTGTGTGTGTGTGTGTCGTGGAGAATAATAATCACAGTCCCTCTGATACACTTCAAACTCAGCCAGACGTGACATCTCTAAACCGCAGAGAGGAGCCTGCACATGTGTGTGTGACCGTGTGAGAGTGGCACTCGACGTCTCTGGGAGAAACAGACCGTGCTCACAGCTGGGGAAAACATTGGACAGGTGTGTGTGTGTGTGTGCAGGAACGCCTATGTGCGTTTCTCACACGCATGCCCCCCCCCCTTCCTCTTTGTTTTGTTTACCCCTCTCCGTGGACCTATACATCATCCACGGAGCCGGGGCCACATGACTCTGGCTCGACGCTGACTCTTATCTCCATTAAACGGCTCTGACAAAGAGTGTTATCACTAATCCAGCTGATCAGCTCAGGGCCGGGGTGTAAAGGTGAACGAGCAGACTCAGCGACGCGGCATGCGATGCAGATAAAATGAGCCCTGGTGTCTTTCACGTGCACGCTGGTGTCACTGCGGCGCACGTGGAACCAATCTGCATCTGCATCGATTCCAAATCAAAGCTGTTCCCCATCAGAGGAATTCCTATAGCGTTGTATTTTTTTTTATTCAGATGTAAACATCTCTTTGTAAACATCTGCCATGGAGGAAAAAAGATAATTCACTAATTAATAGTAATTCAAGGAGCTTGATGAGTAAATGAAGGAGTATTTAGTTGGACTGGAGTGGACTCTTGAGCACGCAGTGTGATGCAATAATCGTCTCACAAACATCCCTTCATCACGTTGAAATGTGGCTCGACAAGCTTGGCAGGCTGGGGGATGATGACCACGATAAAGATGATGATGAAGATGATGGTTACGATGATGTACTCCTACAGATAAACAGAACGGAAGATCCATCCGTCCATTATAAGGTATATACACCACTTATCCTCAAGTGTTGGGGGGGGGGGGGGGGGGGTTTGGC